>JARHVA010000123.1:2700000-2725000 GCA_037957365.1 Torreya grandis | reverse complement strand
TAAATTCCTCCTTAATTTGAAATTGGCGATATCTGACCCTTAGATCACTTTTTGAGAAGACAATTGCTTCATGTATTTGATCAAAATGTTTGTCAATGTGAGGAAAAGGATATCTATTTTTAATAGTTTCCTTATTTAACATCATATAATCAATGCAAAGGTGGAGGATCCCATATTTATTTTTAAAAAATATTATTGTGTACCCCATGGTGAGACACAATGACAAATTAGCCCTTTCATTAGCATCTCTTGAAGTTGAGTTTTCAATTCTACAAGTTCAGTGGTTGTCTTCATATATAATTATTTTAAAATTGGTTATGATACTGACACTATATCAATACATAAATTGAACTCTCTCTCTCTAAAGAGGGAGTACAAGTAATTCATCATGGAAAATATCCTAAAATTTATGCAAGAATGAATAATCTTCCATGATAAGATCCTTCGAGTCATTCACACCCTCAATGTTTACAGGAAATAAAATACACCCTTCTCTTGGTGCCTTATTAAGCTACATGGATGAAATATTTTTCACACTAACACCTATTTTTACCCTTGGATACTGGTTAAATTTCCCAAGTCATCCAGACAGACACTCTAAATTTTTGCTAAAGATGTCCATTTTTTATCGGTGTCGCCAAAATTAGTTTACTCCTATAATTATATCATATGAACCCAAGTTTGCTAGAAAAAGTATTAAAATTGATATAATATTTAGATAACCCCAATTTTCCTTCAAACAAACACTATTTTATGTTGTTTACAACTTAGTTACCATATTACACAGTGCATGAGTTAGCTATAAATTTTGCCTTCCTAGGAATTTTATTCAAAATTCAAGGGGACACAAAACATTTTGTAACTCCTATATCAATTAAAATAGTAATGGCGTATCCAAAAAGTGTACTTGAAGCCTTGGTAGGCATGATGTGGTTTTCATATTGTCGGTTATCCACCACTACATGAAACAATTCTTTCTATGCGTAACTCCTTTGCTATGCAGAGCCCCAACAAAACTTAAAAATTCAATTTCATTAAATTAAATTAAATTAAATTAAACAGGAATCAATTACATCCATGAACTGCTGCTCGTTGAAATTTGTACCCGAAAATGAACATACATCAACTCCATGACTAGAAAAGGAAAGTAAACTAAATTTTAAAGGGAGCACAGTTTCGTAAGTGATGAAAATCATCAGAGAAATTCTTGCAAATTTCAAAAACTTGTATCTCCGTTGTCGTCTAGTCCGGTTAGGATATCTGGCTTTCACCCAGACGACCCGGGTTCAAATCCCGGCAACGGAACAATTTATCATTTAACTAAATAGTTGTATTTTATTATATTAAAGTAATTAATAAATAAGTGAGTCAACTTTACACATCGAGGATCCGTGGCGCAATGGTAGCGCGTCTGACTCCAGATCAGAAGGTTGCGTGTTCGATTCACGTCGGGTTCATCGTATTTATTCAGAGGGTTATTTCCGTTTAAGCGCACAGCACATGTTTTACCAGTTTTAAATTTTTATATGAAAAAATACCGAAACCATAAAATGGAGATGCGGGGTATCGATCCCCGTACCTCTCGCATGCTAAGCGAGCGCTCTACCATCTGAGCTACATCCCCTTCATACGAGCTGGTGCGTTTATATTTTTGCTCGCAACTGCCCATTTTTCAAAACCCCTTTCTAACCGTCTTCATTCAAACCGCATTCCCACCGTGGACACGTTTCCTTAAAAGAGGATGGCAAGCACCGATCAAAATTTGAACCCTTTCCGGCGTTTCTAAGAGGTTCAAGCTCATTCTATAAGTGCCTCTAAAAAATCAAAGTCATTTAAGGAGGGAAATAAATTTCATAAGAAATATTATCATTGAAGATGAGATGTCACATAATTTTACAAGCTTAATGATCATATGATAATACGGTTAGCGATTCATTTTATTCCTTCAAGTTTAGTCATCAAATTAGCTTTAAGATCTTAGCCACTAACTCTCTGATCTCTCTCATGCTTGATCACCTTCATGTCATGCAATCAGAGCATACAAATCATGTTTAAAGGAACTATATGAACAATATGACTTAATGACCAATATTGGTCTTGCAAACCAATTTCTTGACTCCATTCCTTATGCTCAAATCTGCGAATGACTAGCTAACTTGAATGAATTGTTTAGCAAATTCTAAGGCTAGAACTACCTCAGAAAACATCATGTAAATATGCATAACGTCTCTAGCATCCTCTCCAATCTATTTTCATTCCTTGATCAATCCAATTTTTGAGAGAAACTACGCAACTCTGATAAGCAAGCCCTTTTCTGTATGGTCTTCTATCTCCTCTGACAAGCCAATGTCACCATGAGGTACCTGAGAGAGTCCTCTACCTATTCCAATAGGTTTTCTGATCAATTGAATCCATTCTAGGATGTTTTGAATCAAATATTGTTCATCGGGTCTTTATTAGGGTTTTAGGGAGGTTTAAGACAATTGGCAGTGTTAGTGATTGTTCACAGCGAACTACCAACAAAATTCAAAACTAATGAACATAGATTTTACCTAGGACCCTTCTCCATATCCCATGAAAGACTCAGGGCACCATGCAATGGATTTACGTGCCAACAAATCCCTGAAAGTTCTCGGATTTGAATACCTCATTTTGTGACCTCAAGAAGGCCTAAAACAATTATTCATGCACTTTTCCTTCAAAGATTGACCTCAAAATTTGTGAGCAAATGTATCTCAACGTGCTTAAGCTCTGTCCGTGCTTGCATGAGATCATTCACCTTGAAAAATGGTCATGAGACCTTGATAGGGGCAAACAGGGTTTTGGAGTGCTTTGGGTGCAACCATTGAATGAAGGTCTTATGTATGTGGGGCTGGCTTAAAGGCCTTGTGAAGGTTCCCTCATACTCTCAACATGCTCAACCTTCTTCCTATGAACTTTAGGAAGGTCTTCTCCTTGCAAATATCAATCAAAACTCCAATACAGACTCTGCTCCTTGATAGGATTTTAAGGATTTTCAAAATCAAGCATTTTTTCTCTCTCATCTATGAAAAACAACACTTCATCAAATCATCAAGAATGGATTCTCGACATATCCTCTTTGACATCAATGACAATCAAATGCTCAACAAAAGAGTTTTTGTCCAATTTTCAAATTTGATGTTGCAATTGGGAAGTACAATATCCTTTTGGTGTGAGTGCAATTTAGAAGGACAATATGTTCATGGGGTTTATAGCTCAAAGAGTAATAACCCTCGGGAGTCATACTACAGTTTGAGTTATTATTAATTTAAAGAGTTCGATGTTACTTTATAATTTTTAATCTATTTAATTATCATGCCATAAATATTTGATTATTTTAATGGAAGGACATAGTGCTAATAATTTGAATTTATTTTGAATGTTATTATATGAGGATTACGCACCTCCAAATAATTATGCCACATCATGTATTATAAATAATGAAAAACAATTTCATTTATTTAGCTCAAAGATCCAATTTTAAAATAATTTTTATTCCAAGCAAATATACATTGTTTGATTAGGTCCCATGCAAGGGTTAAATTTGATAGTCAGCCATGTCTGTCAAGGAAGATATTTATGACGGTTATTCATTCAACATTGCCCTTCAAAAGTTATGACATCCATATTTAAATAAGGAAACATCAAAGAGTAAATATATATTTCTATAATTATTCATAAATATTTTTGTAATCCTTTAATATTTTTTGGCATCCCACCCAAACTTTCCCCTTTCATTACATATGGGTTTCAAAAAAAAATCATGTATTTGTTGTCCCCAAATTTGAAATTTTGAAACATTTCAAATTTTTACACTATTTTGTCTATGAGGTCGTATAAGTCAAGTTTCATCGTAAACAATTGCAAATTGTGTTTGTCATTAAAATAAATCATGTCAGTGGTCTTCATGTTGAACAAGTTTTTTCTAGGTCATAATGACTCATTCCTAACCTGGTCGCTTTAGTTGAGAATGTATAAGCATTTTCTCCTCTATCTAGATTGATCTTTGCAAACCAAGTTATATACATGATCTTGAGTACATGATCATCCTTCTCACATGGTCTTAACCTAGTTTGCATGTGTGGAGGTTAAGAGATAAGCAAGACTGCCTCATTCTACCAGTTGGAGACATCATTGAGGTCTACATACATGTTTTCATCAATTACAGAGGTTTATCTCTCCTGTAGTGGTTTTAAATCAAAGGATGCATATTGTTCCATTCTCACATTATATGATGATCGATTCCTGTCTAACCGATGCTGACCGACCCCTAACCGATGCTGGTTGCTCTATACACTGAATATGACCGATGTCGGTTGGCCTAACCGACATCGGTTACTGTGACACTCAACAACCTCCTTCATTTGCATACCTGTGAAGCTTTTAGCTCCACAATCTAACAATCTCCCACTTGGAGATAAACAACTGCACCTATACTTCTACCTGTACATCCTCTAATTTTATTTCTTGGCTTGTATCCCTCTTCAAGTTCAATCTTGAAGACCAACAGAATTTGAATGAAGATTCAACTTATCCTTTGTTCCCAGCTTTGTTAACATTTATGCAGGGTTCTTATCCGTATGGATCCATTCCAGCTTCAACTCACCATCCTCCAATACCTGTCTAATGAAGTGGTACTTAAGCTGTATATATCTGGTTCTTGAATGAAAGGTTGAATCCTTTGCAAAATGAATTGCTCTTTGACTATCACTATACAATCTGCAACTCTCTTGCTCTTTTCCCAACTCTTCCATGAACCAAGTCATCCATATCATTTCCTTGCTAGCCACTGTGACTGCAACAACCTTCTGCAACTCTAAAATCCAGCTAACCGCCGTTCCACCAACAGTGAACACATATCCTGTGGTGCTTCTCCTGTCATCCAAGTAACCTGCCATATCCAAATCTACATACCCATGTAGAGAAGTGATTGACCTTGCATAGCATGAATACCTACTGTTGGTCCCTCTCAGATACCTGAGAATCCACTGAACTGCTTTCTAGTGCTCCTTTCCTGGATTGGCCATAAACTTGCTGACAACTCCCACTGCTTGGGCAATATCAGGTCTAGTAGTCATGTACTCAACCTCATCATGTGATTTAGGACACTATTCTGTGAACTATCTAACCATAGCTATGCTAACCTGCTTAAGCTTTGTTCGTGCTTACATCAGATCATTCACCTTGAAAAATGGTCATCAGACCTTGATAGGGGCAAACAGGGTTTTGGAGTGCTTTGGGTGCAACCCTTGAATGAAGGTCTTGTGTATGTGGGGATGGCTTAAAGGCCTTGTCAAGGTTCCCTCATACTCTCAACATGCTCAACCTACTTCCTATGAACTTTATGAAGGTCTTCTCCTTGCAAATATCAATCAAAACTCCAAGACAGACTCTACTCCTTGATAGGATTTTAAGGATTTTCAAGATCAAGCATTTTTTTTCTCTCATCAATGAAAAATGACACTTCATCAGATCATCAAGAATGGCTTCTAGACATCCTCTTTGACATAAATGACAATCAAATGATCAACAAAATAGTTTTTGTCCAATTTTCAAATTTGATGTTGCAATTGGGAAGTAAAATATCCTTTTGGTGTGAGTGCAATTTAGAAGGACAATAATAGCACCACCCCAGTTACTATTCATGAGCACCAACCCACGAGAGCACCACACCCCTTTGATGAGCACCAACCCAGCTACTATTCATGAGCACCAACCCATAGGAGCACCAACCCACAGGAGCACCAACCCCTTTGTGTATACCACACACCTATCTCTCAATGTTGCTATCTCAAAAAATAATAGATCAATACAACATCTCTTTCCTCTCTCTCAACTTTTCTCTTATAAGCTAGATATAACAAATCATATTCATCTTTCACAATTGCTCTTCTAAGCTAGATAATACAATATCAAATCAACCTCTATCTCTCATATTACAAATGGCTTCTCAAGCCTTTATTTATAGCTTTCCAAATGACCTTTGGCCTTCCCCCTTTGTGACCCTTCAATCCTCATGGAAAATGGCGCCAATCTTGGATGACCCTTCATATTCAAGCCTTTGAAAAGTCATGTGGTGACCCTTCATGACCAACAACGTCCTTCCCACTTTTGTCCTTATCTTTGGTGACTTTTCATATTCCTCAAAGTGTCCCTTCATGAGAAATTGCACCCTTACTCTTTTGTCTTCACTTGGTGACTCTTGGTATTCCCCAAGATGACTCTTAATGGGAAAATGCGTCCCATCCTTCTTTTGTCTTTACCCCATGGCTCTTCGACTTCTCCATGGGCCCTTCTTTTGTCTCATATGCAACCATAAATATATTCGTTAATATTAAATAAATATTAACTCACATTAGCCAAGATTAACATCATTAAATGCAATGGGGCCTTTATCACCAATAATACTAGACCTTTGACATCAATGACAATATTTCCAACACAAATTGTGATGATAAATAGATGTAGGGATTTAAATAGGTCTCAATTGACCCCCTCAAATAACTCTCACCCTTTCATCTTCTTCTGCACCTACAAAATAATCAAAACTTATCAAAAAACATTATTTTATACCTTGTTCGTATAAGTAAGGTATAAACCAATCTAATAGGAAGGAGCCTAAGAGAGTCCTCCATAGGTCCAAAATACTTTCTTGATCAACCAACCCATTTGTAATGAATTCCCATCTATCTCTTTCCAATTGAATCTTTGACAAGGATTTAGGAGGGTTTTAGCATGTTTTGGATCTTAGGGATGATTCATAAAACTTGAACATCCAACTGCCAAAAAAATTCCACAAAGTAAGAGCTCAGGGCCCTCCTAAAATATTCCCAACTCCTTGGGCCACCATGCAGTCCCTCCATATAGGTGTGAATGTTTGAAGTTGGTTTGTCAATTTCTTGAGTGCATTCTATATAGGTCTAAGGTGAAATAGGTCAAATTTGACTAACCTATGTAATTCCCCTACAAGACAATGGTTTAAAACAACCTTATAACTCCTCCTAAAGGTCATCAAATGGATTTCATAGTTCATATGTCCTTAGAAGTGGATTTAGACCCCATTAGGGCTTTAGGCCTAGTCTTAGGCCTAATAGGTCTAACTATACCTGACGGCCTATGACTAATTTTGAATGGATTCTAGTAGCTATGAGTGGTTAAAAATATCTATCTAATTTCACATCTTCAATGCTCTAAGCCCTCCCATCACACCCTCTCTTCCTTCTCCAATCATGGATAGGTTTGTAGAGTGTCTTACTTGGAGAGTGCCTCAGATCTGAGACAAAATAGAGTGTATATACCCTATTAACTAGGCCAAATAGATATCATGACAAATTAACATAGGTCATAATGACCCTCTGTACCAAGTCTTGAGGTTAGATCACCTCTCTAGCATCTTCAACCCTTCAATTTCTCCAAATTAGCCCTCAGGTTAGGACTATGTGTACTGTTTAAAACTATTTTCCAAACCTTACCCATGCTTATCTATCTTTAAATTTTGTATGGAGTATTATATGATCACTCTAATAATGGATTCGATATGATCACTCACTCTTTCAAATTTTAAACCTTCATGAAGAGGCTTCCACATGATACTTGTTGCAAGTAACATTAGATCAATAGACCACCTTACTACTCTGTGTATGCAACCACTTGAGAGATGGTCATAGTGTCTCTAACACATCATTTAAACCTTTATTAAATTCAATTAGAATTTAAATATTCTCACCATGGCCTATCATACCACCATCCATCTCTTCATATCATGGTTTCTTCAGCACACAAGTTGGTGCATTGGATTGAAGGACAATGGACTACAATCTCTAGCCTTGGACTCAATGTGAGAGTGACTTGACACTCCATATCACTTTGAATGCATGAGAAATTCCTAAAAAACCTAAAATATCCTCCAATTTGTCTTAGATAGATCACTTTCTTATTCTAAGGCATTTCTTAAACCAACAAAACTTAGAATTGTTAGCACACAGCTATAGGTGACTATTCGCTTGAAGACCCAATAGGTTACCATATGCCAAGAGACATGTTTGATTTGATATTTATTAAGATTTCATGAGGTTTCTCTCATGTTTTGATAACTCTCCTTCATCATTTAAAAGTTCTTGGATGTCCAAGAATATTGAGATATTATTTAGGCCTAAAAAGGCTTAAGACCATGCTTTGGCTGGGAAAGGTCATCTGTAGGTGTAATTCATGCTTGAATACTATGTACTTCACAACCTTGACCCCTTTTGGAGATCACTAGGGCCTATTACACACTTTAATGGATTCATCTCATGCTTTGAGATCATTTATAACTCTTCATCAATGCACTAACTCCACTTGATAATTCTTCCAAAGTTGGTTTTGACTAATAGGCACTATATACACTAAATTTTTCTAGTCGATCATATAATGAGTTAAAACATCATATAATCATCATCCTCCTTCAATCAAATGACTTGTTCTTTCCTAGGCATGTTACTTTATAGTATTATACTATAATGATGAGGTGATTTGACTAGCCTAGTCCTCAAATACCTCTACCATGGCATAGAACTTTGTAAAGTAGATAACTACTTTGGAGAAATTAAGGTAAGATGTCCCATTTGTAAATTTTCCTCTCTACATAAGATGTAGATGTTATTTTGAGAGGTTATTGAGCACACCATTACCACAAAAACCTTGTTTACATTATTATACCAAGGATAAGGTTTCAAATGGGTTCAAATACATTGAAGGTATCTCAAACTTTATCTTAGACCCCTGTAGCTTTCACTCAACCACTATTGGAGCTATCTGTAGGTGTTACTATAGGGTATAAGATAGTGTGGATTAGATTGGTCTTCAAAATAAACTTCTAACCTTTTTAAAGGTCAAACTAGTTATTTACATCTTAGGATCCTTCTCACCATCTTGAAGACTTCATTATGTCATGAATATGACTACTCAGTGCTCAAGCTAACCTGATTATAGGTGATAGTTTGTTTGAAAGCTGACTATGTATGACTCTTAAGCCTTGCATCTCATAAGTAAACTCTTGAGATAGATACTTTCATGAAGGATAATTTATCTCCATTCTCATGATAGGTTGAAGACAACATTCTATCCATGTCCTGAAGTCACTTTCTTGAAAATAACTCTGCAAGAAGTGAAAACAACTTTCTACAGACCTCAATGTGTCTTCAACTATCAAGGTGAGATTCTTTGATTTTATCATTAACACCACATGTGCAAATTGATTTTATAACCACATGATAAGGGTATTCACACTCTCCAAAATCATGTATAGTACTTGGTTTATACAGACCAATCCAAATAAAGAAAAAACCTAAAGGGTATGGAAACAAGCAGGCAAAAAAAAGTCACTAGCATTATAAGGAATGGTTCATGAAGCTTAGGCAACCAAACTTGCAACTCTTACCATGAATTTGGAGTACACAAATATTATTTTCATCCCTCAAGTGCCTTTTTTTTACTCACCTCCTCCTGGCCATGTCATGCAAAGACCAGTTGTCTATTTTTATTTGCCTAAGAGGGTGATAGAAAATACAGGATGGTTTTGATAAATTTTAGGTATTTTAAAGATAATAAAGCATGAAATTGAGTTCAAGGGACCTTAAGAGACATTTTAGAATCAACCACACATGCCACAACTCCTACATAAGCTGTATAACTGCCAAAACTCTTCCCTCTTTAACTATGTTCTTGTTTTAAATGTGGAATCCTAAAAAAATTTAGTTACATAACTAAAAAGTCACATCCTATAACATCACACACTTTGAAACACTTGCATTCTTAGGAAAACTATACAACTTATTAAATTGACCCAAAAGTGACCCCTCGATGACATAAGACCAACTAAGGAATAAAATGAATATGATAAAGATAAAACACATTAGAGATTACCTCATTAAGATCATTTGAGACATTTAATACTCTAGGGGACCCATATATAAGTTTTCAACTATAGGGGGTTGACCTAATTTGACTTGTGGTCAAATTGGTTAACATGAGCATAACTCAAGACAAAATGACTCTTTTGAGTGAAAGATGACCTATGACCTCAATAGAAGTAAAATAAGTTGATGTTCAGTGCTCTAACATAGGTCATCACTTATAGGAAGACCCCATGGTTTCTCAAATGGAGCATCTACAGCCTAATTATAGACACACATAATTGATGGTTAGAGATAAGGTGGTGAGAACCCTACAGGCATAGGTGTTGACTCAAGTGAAAATGGTCTAATAGTGTAAAAAATATTAAGTGAAATTAATGTGGTATTAAAACACAAATAAACACCTATAGGGGACTTTTGATTTCCACCTAATTTTCACCTACAAGTGACATAGTCTGACTGAGCAGATAAATTAGCTTAGGTTAGTGATGGGGGATGTAAGCTTAGAAGGTTAGCATGAATATATGATGTTGAACATGTTTGAAAACACCTTTAGAGTGTTTCCATCAACTTAATGAGGTTTTTAGACCAATGAGATAAAGCAAATAAAAGTTTGCACTTGTCACCCAGTCTAAATTTTCTAACCCTGCATAGTCATCAACTCTATAAGTCTGTCTTGAAGAATTATGATGTTGAGGATTATAAATGAGTAATTTTTATATGAAAAATTTCATAGAGAATATTTAGGACCTAATATAATGCCCCATAGCCTCAATTTGTCTGAGAAAATAGGGAAGATGCCCTTTATTTTGTCTTAGATAGAGGGTACTCCCAGTCAAGACATGATTTTAGAGTGAGTAGATGGTAGGAGGACAAAATGAGGAGTCTTGAGATGATAAAAAATGGTGTGTAATGTTGGTATGAACATGAAAAAAGGTGTAGAATACTCTAAAAAAATAAATAACACTCAGATGAGGTTTTAGGTCATGAAACATAGTTAGGCATATTAGGCTTAGAACTAGACCTGAGCCCTACAAGGGTATAAATCCATTCACATGATCATGGAACCATTAAAACCACATTTATGAAATTTATGAGGGATTTTATGATGTTGTATAACCATTGGTTTGTATGGGATCACACAGAGTGGTCGTATTTGACTCAATCCCATCACAGGGGCACATAGAATGTAAAGGAGGAGCTCGATAGGCCAACTTAAAACACTCATACC
The DNA here is from genome assembly GCA_037957365.1 of Torreya grandis. Taxonomy (NCBI): domain Eukaryota; kingdom Viridiplantae; phylum Streptophyta; class Pinopsida; order Cupressales; family Taxaceae; genus Torreya; species Torreya grandis. The sequence goes on along the minus strand of JARHVA010000123.1, from coordinate 2,713,855 downwards.
TATACAAACATATTGCATGGTGCCCCATGGAACTAAGGATGGTTTATTAGGGTCATAAAATTTGTCTTAGTGACATTTTTTTGGTAGTTGAATGTTTGGTTTTTATGAACCATTGCTAAGAAGTAAAATAGTTCAAAACCCTCTTAAAACCCTATATTTGATCCGATGGAGGAAATATCACTAAATATGTACTTAGAGGGATTAATATGGCCTAAAAACTATATTGGAATTTTTGAAGACTCTACCATAATCCTTCCCACCTAATTGGTCTGTACCCTACTTGTATAGACAAGGTAAAAATAGGGTTTTTTAAATAAAGATTTGACTTATTTTTTAGGTCTTAAGGAATTCGAATAGATGAGAATCAATGTATGAGGTATATGGGGACATATTCTAAATATCCATATCCATTTATCACCTTAGAATATCATAGCAACATCTTTGCTACACCATTCATCATAATCAGTATTGGATAGAGAATGTAGATGACAAGTGACTGCCTAATGAGAAGATGAGAGGTCTAATTTTGGATATTTTTAAGGTTTGCCTGATGGAGTGGAAGGTAAAGATACTCTATAAATGTGTCCTAACACTTATTCCATGTATTTTTTTGAGAAACTAAAGGCCACTTAGATGAAAAATGTGAAGAATGAGGCCTAAAAAACCAATGAATGACTATAGATGGTGAGTACAAGTGTCATGAAAAAGGATAATAGTTAGGGAAGCATTTGATGACTGTCATGGAATGTTTCCAACCCCCATAAAATAGTGCACATATTTCAACTATTCTTAGTCTAGTTTTGAGTAGTTAAGAGACGCCTCATCATAAAGGTAGTTTCAAGAAGGCAATTGAAGACCTCTATGCCAATTTGAGGAGTTTTTATGCTTTAGATGGACATTTGTTCAAGAATACCTTCTAGACCTTTATTATCCACTTCATTATTATACAATGTAACTAGTCCTCATCACTTGAAACATGTTCTTGTGACGCTTAAACTCTACTTCTTCTCTCTCCTCTCACATGCTCTATAAATTCAAGCCATTTTAGCTTTTGTAAAAAAAATCATGCCTAGTATGGTGAAGCCCTACTAGTTTGATGCTATTTTTTTCCCATGAAATAAGATATGTAATCTAGTTTTGAGTTCACAAGATATATTGTCTAATTTTGTGAAGTGGTGTATAGTGAAATTCCAAGTGATTAGTATCTATCCTTTATTTCTCTCAACCCTCTCATGTTTGATTGAAGAAGTTATCACTCTAACATGTTACATGAAGTGTAGTCAAATGCATTTAATATCGTTAAGTGTAAGGAGTAGACTTAGTTATGTAATCTGATCTTTGGTTCACTCACCTTGAGTATTTCAATTCATATCACCTCAATATTTAAAGTACTAATGTTAGAGTAATTCAATATTTTAAACTAGTGTAGTGAGTCATGTTTCATAGTGAAATTATATGGTAATCTAGTGGAGATATTTATAGTCTATAACCTCCTTAGAGTAGTTTATTTCCATGTCACTTCTATCCCTTTTCATTTGATCAAATAGTTAGTGTAGGTGATAAGCAGGCAAAGATAACTCTAGGAAGCTAGCCCTTAAACCTAGATGCTTACCTCTTCTAGAGGTAACTCACAGGCCTAGAGGTAATCCAATGTTGCCCAAATAGTAGAGTAGGATTTAACAACCATATTTATGGTGCAATATTTGGTGACAACAAGAACCTCTTAGAATTTTTTGTTTTTGACCTAATTATACTTGACCATTTAAAAAATAATTAGTAGTTTAGAAACTAGACTCAAAATTCTACAATTCATGTTCTTATGGCATCTTAAAATTTTGAGTGTAGGTGTATTAAATAATCTTTACAAATTAAGGTTTCTTGTTTAAAAAAAAAAAACATGTCCACTTAAGACCCCCTTTTGGTCCCCCAATTCCATGCACTTACCCCTTACCTTTCCATAATGTTTTGTAAGAAAATATTAGTTAAGAATTGGCTAATAAAAAATTTCTTGAAAATTCTATTAGGCCTTGCATTAGTAGCTTTGGAGGGGTCCTAACAAGACTATTATTAAACATGTGTATTAGCCAACAATTTAAAGTAAATTAAAACTTTCTTGCAAGAGAGAGAGGTTTAGAAATAAAAAAATTCATTTTTTTTATTGATTTATTGAGCCACATAGATTAGAGAGAGTGGCTAGGAAATAAAATAGGCTACCTAGAAACTTGAATTGTTCATGAAGTTGAATCAAGAGCCACTTATATTGAAGAAGCCATTCAAGCTTTAGGCTTTAAATCTAAATTTTTTAGCACTATTAATTTTTTTTCAAGATTCCAAACCTTTTATCACCATCAATGGTGTTCAATATGTAAAGTTTTGGTCTCTTTCACTCTATTCACCAAGGATGTCCCTCTTTCCCCTTCTTTATATTTATTTGTTGAAGAAGGATTCAATTATCTTCTCGCTAACTATACTTTCAGAGGTTTGGTTAAGGATATCTTGTTAGAGGTACAACCACTGAGAGGGGGCGGGGTGAATTAGTGAGCCCAGATATTACAATTTCAATTCCAATCCTTTTAAACTATTAAAAAATCAACATATATGAACTTGATCAAGTAACATTAACAAGAGAGCTCATTCATTCAATGCATACACAAGATCAAACACATAACACATAGAAACTTTGGAAAACCCTCATGGGGAATAAAACCCACTCTCAAGCCTACAACACATGGACTACTTATCCTATAAGAGATTACAAATAAGACACTAGTCAACTCATCTAGACTAGAAGACTTTATCAAATCCTCCTAACCAAAGGCCTTTAGTGAATCACTTTTTTCACAAGGAGTAACTTCCCCTAAGGAAGTTCAAGTCCTTTAGACCCTCCTTTGAAATATAAAACCTCCACCTTAGAACTAATGTATTCAACACTTGATGATGTATATATGATTATCTAACCCCTACACAAACTCCCTCTCTATCAGTTTATAATCCTCTCACATAGGCATGCCATAATCTATCTCCTTCTTCACTCAAATTATCCTCATATGCACACTCAGACCTCTTTGAATATCCTTAAACTACAAGAGCACTATTATATAATTATAAACATGACCTAAAGGTCATACATACAGTCAAAAAAAAAAAATCTCATTAACACATCAATAGGCACACTACTTATCCTCTCTTCTTCACTTCAACACATACTCCTCACACAAGCCTTGCACAAGTCTCTTCAAAAGTCTCTCTCACATCTCTAGAAACCAACAAATTTGGTTTAAATATTTATATACCATTCATGAATTATCATTTTTTTGTCCATTAGGCATTCCTTAACCCTTAAGGCATCCCTTAACCCTTAAGGCATATTACATGGGTCATACTTAAGCACAACACAATTTCAAATAGGCCTAAGTCACCTTTTAGGTCCTATGATGACCCATTCACCTCTTTGACACTTATCCAATCAAAATAAAAATAAAATAATAATTAACCCATTCCATATGATCTTTAGGTCCTATTTAAGTGCCAAAAACCATCACAACACCCTTATAATTAAGCACAATTAGCTCAAATACCTCTCTATACACACTGTCATTATGAATGAACACATAATCAATTTATAAACCTTTGTTCATACTGGATATAATTGGTAAGACATTAATAATGCACAAAATTTTTCATAATGTAGTATAAAACATTCATAAATATATAATTCATCATGAAACATCAAAATAAGATCAATACAAGCTCAAACATCCTTCTCAGGTCACTTGTAGAACACACACAAAAACATAGTCAACTTTGAACCTTAATAAATTTTAATATAAAAATAATTAAATGTTAAAAATCATATTTAAAAATGTGCCTTGAAGTCCTATAATTTTTTTATTTTTACACCATGAGTAAATTCTATGTAGATCGAAAGATATGGCCCAAAAACTAGACACAGGTCAGTCCTTTGTTAAATTCAAATATTTGAATTCAAATGGTCACAGTTAAATATGAATCATCTAGTGTCCTCTCTACTTAGATAAAATATGAACCATTGATCTTATTCAAAATTTAACACAAATTTTACCAATTCCTAATTGTTTAACTTTGAATACTTAGCCTCATCTCATGCAATCTTGCAATCTTGATCACACATGCTCCATCGATCTCTTCGAGATTGTCCTTGATTTAACAATGCTAGACAACTATCACTTTGACATCTTGAATTTAATATGCACAATTAATATGAATAATTTCTCACCATTTATCCTTGTAAAAAAATTTATCTTTATCTTTTGTCAATTTTAAACATCGAACACTTGTCCTCATCTTGTTGCTTCTAGGCATATTGAAATGAACACGCTTTGTCGATCCTTTTGTAAGGAGCTTGATCTTTAACTTCATTAACATATTGATAAATAAAAACCATTAGATCAATATTTTTATGATCTCCTATGAGCCATTGGATCTTCATTTGGTCCTAATCTTTAACATCGTGCAAAATAAACTAAGTATGGGGACCATTGTTATCTGCTTGGAATGCCAACTTTAGACCACAATAAATTTTGTTTCACTTAGATGCATGATATAAAATTTGAACCATATGATAACCTCACATAATAAAATATAACCATGTGATAAACTTATCCTAAATCATTCTCACGTGTGAGATATAACTCCATTAATCTGCTCACTTAGATTTATTCTGCCATAGAGCAACTATGTCAACAACTATCTAGGAGGCCAACTTTGAACATACATATCTTTTGATGTGATTCATTACATGACATAAAATTTAGTTTATATCAACTAGGAATAAAATGAAATAAACACATATGATCAAATTATATTAAAACATATATATGTGTTATATATTCCATCACCAAAATGCTTACTTGGCTTTTTCTTGCCTCATGCAAATTTGGCTATGGGAAAACATTGTCAAACTACCTGGGAGCCCAAGTTTTCATGTGTATATATTTTGTTTAACTTAGTCTCATGAATTTAGATTTATCACATAATAAATAGGTATAAATATGATCACAACCATATTACCAACTCCCCTAACTCATCCACATGTGGTAATGGTGATGTCAACAAATTGCCTACTACGATTTTCTACCACTAGACTTAAAAAGTCTAGATGAAAACAATGATCAACCAGATGAAATACACTCATGAACATAAGCATTAAAATAATATAAAAACTCTTATATGACCCATTTAACATGCTCAATACTCCATACTTATCCATAAACATCTCTATCCATGTCAAAACTAAAGATCAACTAAGCCTCCTTCAAGCATACTAAGTCAAGCTCATTGCACATTTTGTCATTGTCACTCAGACTATCAAAGAAATTAATAAAATCTCTAGGACACATCCATGACATCACCATGATAACATCCATAAATCTCAAATAATCTCTCCCTTTGTCATTGATGTCAACACACATTATACAACTCACCTTCCTTCTGTCTCTACAAACACTCCCATAATAGGAACTTTCTCCCCCTTTGACACAATGAAAAAGTGGGAGACAAATGATCATAAGGACATAAAAATAACTTCAATATGAAAGGAACATCTTATAAATATGATACAGACTCCCCTTACCTTAAGCCTACCTCTTCTTGCCTTGATAACATCCTCTTGCTAAAAGCTAATATTCTTCTTCAACCAAACACTGCAACCAATGAAGAAAGAATACAAAAGTATTGAAATATGAATAAAACATATGAGAGGGACTCCCACTAAGATATATGAGCCATTGAACATCTTGATCATCTTCAGATCTCCATATACCATGAAGAATCAACATATATGCTTACTAGCCTTCTATCTCAAGCTACCACAAGGACCACTAATAGAACTTCATGCCACTAAAAAAATATGAAACATGCACTAAACTAACCTGATAAATCACCTTGAAAATATCATGCCTTTATATTTTGGAGAATTTGAACAAAAATCACTCTTCTACTTACTAGACCTATCTAGTCTCCTTGTAACCCTACCTAGAACTTGTAGAGCCCAAAAATTTCATTAAACACACCATCAAGACATGAAAATTCATATCTAGAGCACTCTCATATGCCACATTAAGCACATAAATTTTAAACAACTATCTCATCTTCTACAATATAATTCCTTCACAAACCAACTTGCTTATTAGGCCTTCATCTTGACAAATACATGAATAATTTGAAAACCACAAACCTTAAAATCTCTATGAAGATTGATTTGAAAACCCATTTTGCCATTCAACCTATTAAGGATCCTAAAACCTTAATTCTTAAGGTAGACCACTTTTCTAGTAAAGCTCAAAACCCTAGAATCTCAAAATAAACAAAGTCAATAAACCTCCTTCTGGTTAATGCCCACCTCTTAAACTTCTTATATACCTAGAGAAAACCATCACACACTTTTGGACTATGGTTTTAGCTCCAAATATTTGAGAACACATACATCCTATAACCCATTTTAGAACCTACATACTCTTAAGTGTAAACAAGGAAACCTGAGAACAAATAAAAAAATTTAATTTGACTTCAACATACCTTTAGACCACAAAACCACCTAGAGCATGCTAGAATAGGGTCAACATACCTTTATATGCAAAAATATCATCTTGATAAATCACAAATCCTCTTTTTCCACTTGAAAACCTTCAATCTAACCCTAGAGAGAAATCATATACAACTATGGCATCACTCTGACATCACCACAACATATCTTCCCCTTGGACATACCTACTCCAACTAAAAATAATCATTAATAGCCTTCTATGACCATTTGAATAATACCACAAAAACACTTGCTTCTCCACTGAAAGGAGTCTCTTAATAAGAATAGATAAAGACATCCTTTGCACCACAATGTTTTAAAATAAAGTGAAGCTAGGATTGGTCCACATCTCCTCAGTAACCGCTAGAATCCTCTTATAGCTATAAGACTTCTTGATCTTGTTATTTTTCTTCTTATTATGAATTATGACAATTGGTTACTTTTATATATCACTCTCCTTCTCTTCTAAGATAAAATTGACAACATATGGAACAACTGTGGAATCTTGACATACCTTTTCATTTGAAGAATCAACCTTGCAGTTCTGAACCTCATCACTAGGCACTAACAATTGATGTTATTTGTATGAAGCTTTCTCAACAACAATAGGATGTTTAATTGGATCCATACACATCTCATAACTAGCCTCAACTAGTACCTTGGTCTTCTCCTTGAGCTTGGTCTCTTTATTGATAACATGAACAAACAATGAGAGCCCTTAACACTCTTCACCTTCTATAGCATTCTCCACCATAACAAATAGATTACTTGGACCTGCAATCTCATCATGACTCATACTCTCCACCTTTGGTTTCCATGAGCTAACTTGCCTTCTTCCTTATATTCTTGGAGCCTGATTGAACCTATTCTAATTTTTAGACCTTTACTTTCATAATCTAGAAATGTGACCAATTTTTTCATAGTTGTATCAAACAATACTCCTTGATGGAAACACAACTTGTCTTACCTTGTTCGGAAAAAAATTATCAATGTGTCCAATGTCATGACAATTCATATAGACTGCTCTTTTTGAATAAGACTTAGCTTGCCTTTCCTAAGCAAAGTGTCCCTTATCAAGATAGTTAAAACACTCAACCTTGCTCACACCTTTTAAATGATGACCCCCATCATAGTCCCATGCAAACTCCATTCTCTATTTCTATGCCTAAACTAATTACAATTATAGTAGTAACCATTAAAATTTTCATAACTCATGACATTTGGTTATCTAATCTGATTTGTCTTCATTCTGCTAGCACCTTCATTCCTTGTTTGATGTTTTATCTTCAAAGGCTGATCCACCTTTCTCTCGTTGACATTCATGTCAACGTGAAAAGTAACTTTGGGATCTTCATTAAAACCCAATCTAGATATGTCATTAGATAACTTTTGTATCTTTAGGAGATCATCCATATCATTAAATTTTTTATCAAACTTGACAAATGATTTCACCTTGCTTACATATTTATCTAATCACCTTTTAAATACACAATCTCAAAACCATACCTTGAGCATTCTTCTTGTTTGGCTCTTAGAATTGCAGACATAGATTACAAATTAGAATTAAGAAACATGACAACACCTTCACACTCTCTAGAGTCTTCAACTAATCTTGCCTCAAATACACTGAATTGCTCCTCATAGTCCTTGAGTTCAGATTTCATCTTCTTATTGATATTCTTCTCAATATTTAGTTCTTCAAGAGCATTTGTCAATGCAATCTCATAGGCCATCTCATCTTCATCAACATCTAAATCACTCCAAGTAGACTCCTTTTGATGTGATAAACTACCTTCCTTAGCCATGAATAGGTCTTCATCTTCAATAGGACCATCATCTTCATGATCATACTCTAAGTCACTAACTTCACTCTCATATGATGAGCTACAATCTTCTTTGATGTAGATATTCTTCTTGTCCTTGAAGTACTTCTTGTTATCAAACCTTCTAGATCCCTTTTTACTTTTATGAAAACTGAATCATCTCTTTCCATCATCATGACCTTGATCATGCTCTTCATCTTCATCCTTCTTATACTTATGAGGGCACTTATTAGCTAAATGTCCTATCTCTCCACAATTGAAATATTTGATGGGTAGTTTAACCTATACTTGCCTAAACTTGTTTTCAATATTATTAAAATCAAATTAATTAGTTTATCCTCATATATATCATAAATGTCATCCTCCTTGGGTTTATTACCTGGGAACTTCTTCTTTGTCTTTATTTTAGTCTTGAATGTTGCTTCCTTCTTTGGTGGTATATCATCATTCTTCCTCATCTCATATGCAGTAAGGGTGCCATGCAATTGATCCATTTTCAACTGAGTAAGATCATGACTTTCTTCTATATTAAATACTTTTGGATCAAACTTGGGGGATAGAGACCTTAATAAATTTTAAACTAAAGTATACTGTTCGAGGTTCTCTCCAAGACCTCTAATGATGTTCATAATCTCATCAACTCTCTATAGAAAGGATGCCACATAATCTTCTTCCTTCATCTCGAGACTTTCAAATTACCTTTTACGAGTCTACAACTTAACAAGCTTAACCTTTGAATCTCTTTCATAAATGATCTTCATTTTGTCTCATATCTCTTTAGCATATTTACAATGTATTACCTTGGTGAACTCAGTCTCTGTAAGACCACAAGTGATGGCATTCATTGCCTTAAAATTATTCTCAAACAACTTCTTATCTGTAACACTAGATGGAGGAGTAGTAGGAACAACATAACCATCCACAACAGATTACAAACATCAAACCTTAGGGACATAATGTATGTCCTCATACTTGAACTCCAAAAAGAATAATTGGATCCATTGAACATAGGTGATTTCTTAGTAGAGAAACCTCCTTGATGACTACCCATATTATACCTTGGATCACCTTCAAGTTGTCAAGCTTTTACCAAAGTACTTGCTTTGATACCAATTGTTAGAGGTATAATCCACTGAGAGGGGGGATGAATCAATAAGCCCAGATATTACAATTTCAATTCCAATCCTTTCAAACTATTAAATAATTTCCATATATCAACTTGATCAAGTAACATTAACAAGAGAGATCATTCACTAAATGCATACACAAGATCAAACACATAACACATAGTTCTTGTGGGAAACCCTCATAGGGAATAAAACCCACTCTCAAACATATAACACATGGACTAATTTTCCTATAATAAATTACAAACAAGAGACTGGTAAACTCCTTTAGACTAGAAAAACTTGATCAAATTCTCCTAACCAAAGGCCTTTAGTGAAACACCTGTTTCACAAGGAATAACTGCCCCTAAGGAAGATCAAGTCCTTTAGAGCCTCATTTGAAATGAAACACCTCAAAATTAGAACTGATGTCTTTAACACCTAATGATGGATCTATGATTATCTAATCCCTACACAAACTCCCTCTCTATCTCATACACGCCTCTCACATAGGCATGCCACAGTCTCTCTACTTCACTCAAACTGTCCTCATATGCACATTCAGACCTCTTCACATATCTCAAACTATAAGATCACCATTATTTCATCAAAAACATGACCTAAAGTCATACATATATTTAACAAATTATTTTTCTCATTAACACATCAATAGACATACTACCTATCCTCTCTTCTTCACTTCAATGCATACTCCTCATACAAGCCTTGCGAAAGTTTCTTCAAAAGTCTCTCTCACATCTATATAAACCAACACATTTTGTTTTACTATTTATATATCATTCATGAATTATCATGTCTTGGTTAGACATTAGGCATGCCTTAAACCTTATGGTGTCTTACATGGGTCACACTTAAGCACACCACACTTTCAAATAGGCCTAAGTCACCTTTTAGGTCTTATGATGACCCATTCACCTCTTTGACACTTCTCCAAGAATACTAAGAACACAAAAACACTTTATAACTCATGAACCCATGACACATGATCTATATGTCCTTTTTAAGTGCCATAAACCATCACAATACCCTACTACTTAAGCATAATTAGCTCAAACACCTCTTTGTACACACAATCATTATGAATGAACACATAGTTTCTAAACCTTTATTCATACTAGATATGATTGGTAAAACCTTTATAATGCACATAGATGGTCCTCATGTAGTCTAAAAAACTCAAAAATATCTAAGTCATCATGAGAGATCAAAACAACATCAATACAAACTCAAACATCCTTTTTAGGTTTCTTGTAGAACACACACAAAAACATAGTCATTTTTGAATCTCAATAACTTTGATTGTAAAAATAATACTTCCATATATAACTTTTATTTTTACACCATGAGTAAATTATATGTAAATCAAAAGATATGTCCCAAAAACTAGACACTGGTCAGTCCTTTATTAAATTCAAATATTTGAATTCAAATGGTCACAGTTAAACTTCGATCACCATGTTATGATCTCATATCCTCATTGATTGGATCAAATATGCACCATCAATATTATTCAAACTTTAACACAAAGTTAACCAATTCCCAATCATTTAAATTTAAACACTTGGACTCATCTTGTGAAATCTTGCAATATTAATCACACACATTCTCTCGATCTCTTTGGGATTGTCCTTGCTTTAACAATGCTAGATAACTATCATTTTGACCTCTTGAATTTAATACACAACATTGATCTTGATTAGTATTAACACCCATTTACCATTGATCCTTAGAATAAAATCAATCTTTATTTTTGCTCAATGTTAAACATCAAACACTTATCCTAATCTTGCTGCTTTTAGACATCTTGGAATGAACACTCTCCATCAATCCTTTTGTAAGAAGGTCAATATTTAACTTTGTTAACCATTGGACACATTAAAAACATCTCACTCAATGTGCACCATTATATAAATCTTTTTATGTTCACCCATGATCTGTTGGATCTTCATTTTGTCCTGATCTTTAACATTGTGCAAAATAGACTAAGTATGGGGACAATTGCTATATTCTTGGAAGGCCAACTTTGGACCATAATAACTTTTGCTGCGCTTAGATGCATGATATGAAATTTGGACCATATGATCTATTCACATAGGAGAATCCAAAAATATGTCAAAATTATCTTGAAACCTTTGCATGTGTGTTATATAACTCCATTAATCTACTCATCAGATCTCTTCTGCCACAGAGCCAACTATTCAACAACTACCTAGGAAGACAACTTTGAACATGCATATCTTTTGATGCACTTCATTTCATAACCTAAAATTTAGCACATATCAACTAAGCATTTTTTTTAACAAACCCATATAATATAATTCTCTTTAAATTTCCATACATGTGAGATATTTCATCACCAAACTACTTACTTGGATCTTTCTTGTCTCATGCAAATTTGACTAAGTATGAGAAAACACTATCAAACTGCTTGGAAGCCTAAATTTGCACTTGTATATATTATCATGCTTATTCACATGAACTAAGATTTAAAAAATAATAACTAGGTAAAAATGTGATCAAAACCATATGACCAACTTCCCCTGACTCAACCACACGTGGCAATGGTGATGTCAATAAACTGCCTATTCAGATTTTCTACCACTAGACCCAAAATGTCTAGATGAAAACAATGATCAACTAGATGAAATACAATCATGAAAACAAGCACTCAAAGCATAAAAAACATCTTATAGGACCCTTTTCACATGCCCAATACTCCATACTTATCGCTAAACATCTCTAGCCATGTCAAAACTAAAGATCAACCAAGCCTCCTTCAAGCATACTAGGACAAGAACATTGCACACTTTGTCATTGTCACTTAGAATATCAAGGCACTTCATCCACTCACTTAGACACCTACATAACATCACAATGACATCATTTAAAACTCTCCAACATATCTTTCTCCCCCAATATTCTAATAAAATTATTAATGGGCACTTTGATAACATGGTTCATTCCTCAATGTTACTATAAAACAAAATTATGTCTCTAATACTGTGGAATATTTAAATATAATAATGAATATCATTTATAGTTATAATGTGATGGTTAATATTTAAAATTATCCTTACAACTAATCTTTTAACTTATTTGAATAGAGCTCTCAATATCTATCTCATTCACTCATTGATTTCACTTGTAATTTTTATATTTACCAAGACTTTGTGTTCAGTAAGGCCCCTTTTATAGTATGGAAGATTTTAAATGTTTTTCTTAAGTCAAGAATTTTAACTTTTATTTTGAATTGGGGGTGGATAATTGAGGCTACTTCAAGTCATTCTTACCATTCTTAGCATTTATACATTTCTCTATGAAATTTACTATTGGAACTCTTCATTAGTATTATTACTAATCTAAATAATAATATACAATAGGTTTCATAGTAAATAAATTGATTAGTATACACAATTTAGACTCCCTACTAGAGGAAAACATTAGCTCAAAACATGACAATAAAAAAACCAAAATACTTGACAATGCTTGCTTTGACTTGGCTTTAGTGTGCTTTAGACTTGGCTTGGCATCATCATGCCATGTGTGTGTGCCTTTAGCCTTCTATGTTTGTATGACATTTACATGTTCCTTGTATTTAGGGTTTAAACCTTATGTGTGACATTAATGTGATTTTCTAATTTTATGTGACATTTTACATGTCACCTATATGTGGCCTTTGGTCTTTATTTCATAACACTATGTGACTTTGTTTACATGTTCATTATTATCTACTATGGTGTCACGATTCTTATCATGCACTACTATGTATATATTACATATATCTATTGTGTCATTATATATTATGCACACACTATTTATCTACTTCAATGATTCATTTTTTGAAAATAATATGCTTACAATGCATATTTTACAGTTGCAAGTTCTTTACATGATTCATACACTACTTCAATGTTATGTTCAAATTACATGATGCAATGAAATTTACAACCTCTTGACATGCTTCAATATTACATCACTAAGAGTCAAATACAATTCAAATACATAAAAGGCTATTATTGTAGATACTAAAATTTGATTTATATTTATACTTAATCTTATACACTTGGAAAATACCTATCATGGATGTAGCTTTTATTTCTAGACCTTCTCACTACCAAAAGGCTCACAATCACTATCTCTTATTACCAAATTTATTATCTCTTAGTATAAACCTTGTCAATATAATGACCCAGGCCTTATATACCATGAAAATATCTCTAAACTTAATGTTTATCCTTCACTACTAGTTTTAGACCTACACCTACTTTTTAGCTCCTTGGACACCTTTGACCACATACCAACACCTGCATTGATGTAGGAGTCCAACTTTCTACCAAGTGTCC